>CM060441.1:195044229-195061729 GCA_030545235.1 Helianthus tuberosus
GATTTTGAATATAATGAAATGCAGTAAAGAAATATTTACAGACAATATTTTTGTGAGTTTGTGCAAGAGGATCATATCAGTTTATGAGACAAATCACCAACACCGTTAAGCTTTATACATTTTAGGTTCTAAACGATTCACTTAGATTGTCAGTATACTGATCCACTTAAATTTTCATACAAAGTTCAACTATTTCGAGATACGATATTAATGTTTTAAGAGACTTAAACTTATTCGCGTGTCCCACCTCAGAATATACTCCCGTATCCAGATCCCAATATTCAGTCTTACAGGTAAGTATGACACAAATGATATCTGTAGGGGAATAAATTATGATCGAAATTGTGAGAGCTCAGGTCAGAACTACCGTTCAGCAGAGAGATCACGAATCGACTTTTGAGTGTGTCCCCTTTAGAGGATCTTTTTTACAACAGCATTGCTAAGCAATTTTATTGTCTTATCATATATGCTGAGGGTGATGCTATGTTTCAAGCATTGCGAAAAATATTATTCGAGGACTAGGTCAGAACTTCCATTCAGCAGAAGTCCATGAATAATACCCCAGATATCCCTGAGTATAAAGACCTAGTATATCAGAAAAAAGGACCTTTCAAACAAGATTTCGGGGGTTACCCATATATCCGAGAGATGTTTCCCCACGATATAAGCAAGTTTGAATTTTAGGTTTATATCTCGTCACAATCTACTAAATGTGCAAAAATCTACTGGCATATCCACAGTGAGATTGTTTATCACATTTTTAACCTTCCATTTCTTTAGCATGTTGTGATAGTCCACTGATGTACTATCATTTCCTCTTTTATACAACAAAACTCATTTTTGATTTTATCATGTTTTTGTCTTTTTGCCAGTAGGTTTTATCATGTTTTTGTCTTTTTCAAATTTTCAAATGTTTTTGGATTTTTCTAAAAATTCTGACTCCCCCTAAAATGCAAACACATTTTAGGAAATTTGAAAATAAACTGTACAAGAACGTGACAACTGATATCAAATTGCCTCAATTTGCCATCCATTTGGCATAAACAATCAGAACTCCCCCTCACAACAAACTATTTTCCCATTATGATCTCAAAACACTTAAGTTTGTTTTAATCAAAATGGTTTTTCCGGAAAATAAGTTGTGTTGATTTTGTAAAACCCTTAGTAAGTTAGGGAATTGGTTCATCACATTGTTTTTCAACCACTTATAGAAAATCAGATACAACTTAATGTTCCTGATTTACCACTTGTAAGATCAATCCAATCAAGCATTTTCAACCAAACATCATCTGTTGGTTGAATTCTCAAAGTGCCGATTCATACTCCACACTTACCAACCTGGGAGTTCCGGCAATTCCTGCAGTATGACTTAAAAATTAGTTATTATACAATTCATTCTCATAAACAATTATCAAGAAGGATGCCGATTCATGCTCCACGATTACCAACTTGGGAGCTCCGGCAAGTCAGGTTTTTACTGTTTGAAAAATATATCCACCCAAGCCTGACCTTCCTTGGGTGTAACAACCTCTTCTTCATCCTTACTTTCAACCGACCTGTGAACATTTCCTTTGGAAGCATAAAATTCTTTCACTCCTTTGGCCTTACCATCGACCATTTTTCCAAAAATGTGTTTCATAGTTCCGTTGAAAGCCTTATCAACATCAATTTTTTTCTTGTCAGAATAAAATTGATTTGAAATTTCAACTTTTCCAACTTTCTTCTTAAAATTTTCAGCCCGCAGAGGTGGAAAATTCACATCATCCACATTCGGAACTGATTTCTCAACCTTTTCTTTTACAACTTTTGGCTCCTCTGATTTTGTGGAATCAGATTCATCACCTGAACTGTTTCCTGAACCCTTAACAACCCATTTTTTATTTTTCAGATTTTCTTTTCTTTTAACCACATTCTTTGAACATTCACCAATCTCAAAGGTTGAATTTTCAAAGCCTGTAAACTTTCTAGTTGTAAGTTCAGTTTTCTCAACAACTTTTTCTTTCAATTTACCAGAGACTTCCTGTTTTGGTTTGAATGTTTTCGGACAATTTATAGCAATATGACCAGCAGTTTTGCACTGAAAACAGATTCTTGTCTCAGTCTTCTTCTGAATAACACTTTTCTTTATCTCACCTTGCTTCTTTGGAAGGAATTCATGATTTGTCTGCTTTCTGAATGCTTGCTCTTTCTCATCATCTAAAGATTTTCCTGAAACAAACACAGTTTTTTGTTTAGAAAAATTTTCATTTTTATAATTTTTCGGTTGATTAAATCCTAATCCTTTCTTTTTGAAATTACAGTTATGGTTTGAATTTTTATGAATACCAGAACCAGAACTGTAACCCTTTTTCTTGTTTAATCTTTGTTGCACTCTTGAGGTGTAACGTCTTGGATTTTCAGAAAGATTAATATCTTTTATTTTAGAAATGTTGATTTCTGTTAGTTTGAAAACCTTTTTCTCTTATTGGAAAAATCTCATCAGAATATAATTTGTCAGAATCTTTCAAAGTATATGCTACTTTGACCGGTTCGACATCCAAATTAGATTTTGATAACAAAAACTCTTTGTCATAAACCCGTTTGTCCTTTTTGATTGTTGACTTTGACGTATCGGACCCAGACTTTGACTCGGATTTGGACTCCGGTTTTGACTCCTCTATGTCATCTTTGTCTAACACCTGATCAACCACACTTTTTATCAACTTGGACTCATGATCAGTATCGGACGATGTGAACGTGACATCAATATTTTCTGGTAAGTTATCTGACGACACAGACTCCCACTGTAAATTACTTGACTTTTCGACTCTTTCGAAATTTGGATTTCGAGACAAATATCCATTTTCGACCGGGGGTGGACATTTGTTATAGACAACACTTGGTTTCTCACCAGAAATTTTCACTTCATCATCTTCTTTTGTCTCGGACTTCTTTTCTTCTGAAGTCTTCACTTCTTCAAACGTCTTCATTTGTTCCACAATTGGATAAATCCTGTCAACAACAAAAGTAGAACATGAGTAACTTTCTAATAAATTTTTAAATCAGTCAGTTTCTATTCTTTGTGTTGCCAGCTTCAATTCCAGATCAACACATTTCTTTGTGTAGAAGTTGACATCATCAAGCTGTCTCATATAAGCTCCTGTGAGTGTATTCATTGCTACAGCTTGTTCACAGTTTGAATCAGTGTACCTGTTGATTTCTCTGTTCATTGTATCATATGATTCTTTTAATCTGTTAATGTTGTGCAACAGTTCATTGTTTTGCTTGATCAAAGAATCACAATTCGAGCACTTTTCAGAAACTTTGACTGCTTCAGTATCAACTTTGATATTTGAAAAACTCATTTCTTTTCTTTTTCTCTGCTTCAGCTTCAGCTTTTAACCTTTCTTCTTCTTCTTCTTCTTCTTCTTCAATTTTTCTCCATTTTTCTTCTTTAGCTTCCCTGACCTTTATGATTTTTTCAGCCCATTTTAGATCGTAAGCATTAGCAATAAAAGCTTTAAAATTCGACGTGTCTTTAGACATCTCTTTGGCCATTAATTCTTGATCTGGGCAAAAATTGTTCCAATTGAAACCTTCAGCTAACTTTTCATCTTCTTGATCTGCCAGACACACTTTGCTATTTGTTGGAATGTAATCATCCCAACTGAATCCACTATCCTTCCCCAGACAAGCTCTCTTTGAATCTTTAATCTCCATTCTTCCATGTGCAGTTTGTGCTTGATGCGATGCTTGTTGTTGTTGATACGGCTGTGGTGTGACTTGATGATAAATCGCCTTTTTGTGATAATCATTGTTTCCGAAGGGATTTTGAGCTCCACTCGCTTCTCGATTTGTGCATTCTCTCTTGAAATGCCCCTTTTCCCTACAACGAAAACACGTAACTTTAGACTTATCAAAACCTAAAGTTGACACATGAGCCTCGCGAAAATCATCTCTGCCTGTAATTTGTTTAAACTTTTCAGCCCGTCGCAATACACTAGCCATGCACCATTTAATATCCATCAATTCCATTTCCTCGGCATCGATTTGATCGTAATCTTCTTTTGTAAGCATTGGATTACCGATTCTCCCTGCAACTAATCCACCATAAGACTCAAGCACTGTAACCAACAACGACATGTGACTTTTAGCAACTTCCTCTGTATAGTTCTGATCATTCTCAAGCTTTAAGGCAATGTTGCATTGAATAACTTTTCCACTTTTTGTTGTAGTGAACTGAGGATCATAAGTCGGAAATGAAGAAAATCCGGATGTGCTGCTTGATCCTTGAGTTGATTTTTCCGAAGAATCTTTTGCATTATAAGCTGTTTCAATCTTTGGAGAGAGATTCGTCTTTTCACTAACACCACTCTTAAAATACAAGCTGATGTCTTGTTCTGCATCATAATTCTTCATACGAGCAATCTTCCTCTGCTCCATCTCTTGAGCTTCCAAATGTTTGATGAACTCTCCCAATGTTAACTTTTTATATTCCTTCCGATTGTTTCTCAACATCATCAGAAAAGTACCCCAAGTCTCATGTGGTAGTGCATCAGGAAGTTTCTCAATCAGCTCATCAGTATCCTTTTTAATACCAAGTTTTGACATATTTCTCACCAAGTTACAACATCTTTCAATAATTTGCTTGGTGTTTTCAGATTTCAAACCCCGAAAAAGATCAAATTCTTTCTTCATGAGTGACATTTTGTTTTTAAGCATATCATCGCTTCCTACAAATTTTGCTTCCAATTCAGTCCAGATCGAATAAGCACTCCCATCATGTTGAAGCAAAATCAAAATGTCCTCCTTAATTGCTTGCTGAAGTAGACTCACCATCAATTTTTCATTTCTATACTTCTTTTTCTCATCAGCACTCATTTCTCTAATTGTTGTCTGAATACCATTTCTTGTGGGCCTTACATATGGTTCTTTAGTGTGATCCCATGCATCCAAATGATAAGCTTCAACCCAATTTCCAAACCGTTCGGACCATGCATTGTAATCATCAATATCTAAGAGCTTTGGTGGTTTCTGTGACGTCCCGATTTCATTTTCAATCAAAGCATTCTGAGTAATTGTGATAGGACTAGCAAAGGCGTTATAAAACTCGTTATCCATTTTTCAAAGTTCAAAAGTTCACAAATTTTCAGTTCGAACAAAAACAGGATCTGGAGTGGAATCCCAAATTTCAGTCGAGCGGAATCAACAATCAAGTTGATTCGAGCAAAATCAGACAGAAGCTTTTGAGCGGAATCACAATTCTGATTTTGGAGCGGAATCAGAAACTATTTTTCCAGCGGAATTAGATGTGATAGTCAACTGGAGCGGAATTAGACTGAATCGTTGGAGCGGAATTAAATTTTGAGTAGAATCAGATGCTGATACGAGCGAAATCACAATGACGTCATCTTATACACGATCTTTTTAGAGTGGAACCCCTCAAATTTTAAGTTTTACTACGAATTAACTGTTGAAACTTCCAAGGCTTTGTCAATACAAGATTCCGACCAATGTGTGCAAATCTGAACAGATTCTGACCATAAAATGATGTTCAATTTGATGAGAAGATGTAGAAAACCAGAAAATGCAGCTGAATTGGCAAGAGCTCTTCTTCCTAAGCTATGATACCACTTGTAGGATCGGTTTCGAATCCGAACGAGTCGGTCAGAAGAGCTTTTCGCCAAAACAAGAGGCGGAAACAAGTGTTTTGGTTCAATTCAGCGAATATTCACTTTAATCTGTTGTTATTATTGATCTGTAAACGTTTACAAACTCTGACAACACTTCGGCAGCACTTCGTGGCTCACCGGAAGACAACACACACCAACTCTATGTGATTTCGCTCCTAGACACTCCTATATATAGTCCTCCTGATTTCGCTCCTAGCTACACTTAGACATCAGGAGCGGAATCAACATCTAACATCATGAGCGAAATCAGCAATTACAACTATGAGCAAAATCAGCTGTTAATGACTCTCGGGCGGAATCAGATCAATGAGATTTCGCTCCAAATGACAACATGTCATTTAGAGCGGAATCACTTCCTAAACAAATTTCTAGGATTCCATGACCCATTCTATCCTAATCTATACAAGACTCGATACAAGACGTAGGCGACAGACGGATGCACCAACACAACATTTGTGCTATCATCCACTAGAACGAACTACATAGACATAGTTCATGTGCAATTACTTGTTGTGATAAAAGGGAACGAAGTACTCAGATTCCTAGAACGTGTGGTTGTTACCCGATGACCAATCAACCCTTACCCAATCCTAATTCTACCCATGATATCTCGATTGCCCACGGCACCAAGAACGTATGGTTTCAAACTAGAATATCATAAGAATCAACAATTTACAAGTAAGCAATCACACACCATAATAAACAAGACATAGATAAAGTTTACCATTCTAGAAATATGGAATCCAAAACACAATTGTCTCATACAAACCTTCAACCTAGGATGACCATAGAGTGTTTAGCCACGCATGGCTTGAAGCGACATCATAATGCAAATAAAAGAGAAAATTGTTCAATACAATTACAAGCAACAAAATCTAGATGAAAGATAAGTGATAAGATATTGTTCTTCACTCCCAAGTGCCTCTAATATACTCCCAAACTCGTTTCTAGCAGGTTGTAACCGAAGAAAACATGATTAGACACCTTAATTCTCCATAAAAAGGCCATTAAATGCGAAGGTTACATCTTGAGCCCAGTCGGCGCCGTAACCTACGGCTCCCTGCCGTAGGTTACGGCTAGCAAGCCAGTCAACAAGTCAGTAAGGAGCCGTAACCTACGGCCGCCTGCCGTAGGTTACGGCTAGCAGCTGAACCTTACGGCCCTTATCTTCTGTTTTACGGCTATGCACCCGGACAAAAAATGGGAGCCGTAACCTACGTCCCCTAGCCGTAGGTTACGGCGGTCAGTGGAGTTTCTTCCTTGTTTCCTCATCAAGTATCTAGTTCCTTCACTTTTTTATTTCCAGCAACTCCTGACATCCATCCAACCTTCTAAAACCTGCATCTTGAGCCTTATAATACCTGCACATAAAATCATCTAGTGGTTATTACGTTCATACAATTAACTGACTAAAGCATGGAATGTGCGTATAATTAAGCCTTTTAAGGGTTGTCCTATGGACCACCCGTCACATCCCCACACTTACCCGTTGCTTGTCCCAAGCAACCCATTCAAAACTATTCTCAACCACAAGTGATCAATTATGCAAACCAAGCTAAAATGTGCCGTCCTTTTACTAACTTTCAATCGTACCACAAGACACACCTCTCACAAAAATCTCTCGGTGACAAGAGTTACTAGCATGTAATGCAAAATCACTCGATGCGTGTGTGTGTGTGCGAAAATAAGCTTGTATAAGAATCAAATTCCCTCCTAACCAATATCTAGCATACTTTTGAATCAAAGGAACTTACGGGTTGTAACGGGGCTAGGTGCAAAGGTAGGAAAATGGTGGTATATATATATATATAAGAGCTAATTAATTTGACCCGGTTTTTATTTTCACTACTAAACAAAACAAACACCAACTATATACACAACTTCTTCAACTTTCGCAACTACATCCTTCTTTTTGTATTTTTCTCCTATTTTCCTCTCTTTTTTTTTTTACCATTCTACAATATATGCAAGAACATCAACATTTCATACTAAATTTCCCTAACCGGGTCATCTCAAAAGGTAAAGTTTTGTAGGGCGTAGGCTCGGGTCACAATCGAATGGTCTAAGGCTCAACATGGTTTTCTAAGGACCAAACCCCCACCCCTCACAATACCAAGCTCATATATGTAAAGTATGAGGTCCAACCCACCAATCCCGCACTCTCACACATCTAGACGAAGCTTCCTAAAAGTCTCTTATCATTTTCAAAAGCATACTAACTCTAGGATTTAACAAGAATTCTCACACAAGTTCTATTAACACACAATACACACCGCCACTCAAACAATGAAATATTAATAACAATCATGTGTGGCTCAAATCCTCACCAAGAAAAGACTAGGAATGGGTGTCGGTGTGTCAAGTGGAACCATATCAAGTTTTCAAATTTTTGACAATTTCCGCTTGGGTTTACAAAAAATTTAAAAAATTTCCCCCATCCCCACACTTGGGATACATTGTCCCAATGTATGGTTTTTGAGGGAAAGATCACTTTAACCAAAAACACCAACATTTGCTTATACTCTCAAACCCCAATTTTTTTTTTATATTATTATTATTAGAGACACCACCAACTTTCACAACCCAACAAACATATCAACATCAAACACCACCCAACCTCCCAACCATAACATAAACATACTAAATAAACACAAACAAACATATACAAAGGAGCAAGATACGACCTGGCTAGTAGTACTTCGGTTGTGGAGGTCCAAAGATGGATGTCATCATATCAGTCCACTCACCAAAGCCAAATGCTCCACCGCTACTACTACTTCCTTGATCACCACTTGGATTCGCCTGTTGATAACTCATAGCATGTGGATCCACCCACTGAGAATGATGCAATGGTGGGGTGGGGTATGACACACTACCATCATTTGGTGGCAATGTGGTGTAGTCCACAACAGGCGGATCTCCTTCAATTGGTTGGCCCGCATGCCATTGATCATGCATGCGTCACTGGCGATCATCTAAATAGCGGTTGTTCACTTCTTCTTCATGGGCATACATATGAGCACGGTTCCATTGCTCATTTCTATCGTAGCTCCGTTTGATAGCTCTTTCCACACTAGCACCCATAAAAGTTTGTTGATCAAAGAGCATCTGGTTCTGTTCACTCCATTCACTGAAAGTGGGTGGCCGCCTTTGTTCAATAATTTGGCCCATATTCCCCGAATGGGCCCAATAAGGATCATAAGCTTGCTGTGCATAATCAAATGTACCCCCCACATAACCAGCTTGCACATCGGCTCCCTGAACTTGAGCATCAACCATGAAGGTATCTTCACGGTAATCATCATCTCCACTTACCTCTTCATCGGTCGTTTCGGGCTCATCAGCCTCACCCGGTCGTAACGGTCTCGCATCCACCTTCAACTCTCTCCACCTTCTCCCATCTGTTTTCAGCTTATGATACCTCTCCAATTCCGTGTAAATCCAACCTGGCCCAAGATTCTTAAGGTCGAATGGTCTAAACCTCTTGTAAGAACCTTTTTTCATCACCTTTAATCGCCCCATATTTTTTTAACAACACCGTAATCAACCGGCAATGAGGTATAATCTTTCTTTCTCCACTATTTTTGCTCAACCAGATGTTATTCAACACGAGAAATCGGAAAGGGACCTTGGGAGATCCATGCATCATCATATATAAAATCGGTACTTCCTGATGCTGCACTTCCATCTTGTCACCCCGCCTTGGAACAACATTATACATGCACAATGTCAACAACAATTTTGCTTCCATTCTCAAATTGCTCCTATATAACTTCCCATGTGTTGTGCCCGGAAGGAAAAGGTAGTCAAGCATATTTTGCCATTGCGGATGCTTGTTGGGCTCGTGGTAGAGATCTTTGAGACTCGGATGAATGTACTCAGTTGCGGGTCCGTCGTCAAACTTTTCTATTTTGCGCAAAGAGTCATAAGACATTTCTACTTTCACCCCATTACACTGTCCAATGAGCCTCATCTTGCTTGGGGCCTTAAACGGGGGACATTCAAGTGAAGCCACCCACTCTTGAATCTGAGTGTCGTACATCTTCTTCACCTCCCCGTCATAACACTTCAAAGCTGCACCCCAACCCAATTCCTTGAACTTCGCCGTTATCCCAAACGGCCCGAAATCAACCTCCTTGATCTCCTTTTCACAAATAAATGCTTCACCCCTTTGTTTTAGCTTGTTCATTTGTTCATGAAATAGATCCTCTCTCCATTCCGCGGGTTGGTCTAGCAATGAACCGGATGTCCAATCCGGCTTCGGACCCCTTGGAGGTGCATCCTCCTCCGAGTCCGGGTTACCAACCCGGGTCAATCTCCTCCTCTTTTGTTGTGCATCATCCCCTTGAGGCTCATTAGACGAACTTGCAATTCCTTTCCCTTTTTTCGTCACCATACCTACACACATTCAAAAACCACACAAACAAATCAAGTTAGTATTCCTACCCAATCTTCCCCACACTTGCTTCATGTTATGGGTATAGATGTGCAAAAACCAAAATTCCATTCTTTCAAACCAAATTTCGGCATGATGTCCCCTATAATTCAGAAATTTTCCAAAAATTTTCACTAGACATCAACACATTTATACCCATACAATCAATAGTTCACAAATTCCTACATCTATCATGTACAAGCAAGTGTGTGTAAGCAAAAACAAAGATTGAAACTTACAAACCTCAATGTACATAAAAGAGTAACAAGAAAGTGCATACCTTAATGTTGTAGAAGATGAGAATCACAAAAACTTGAAGTTCACACAAAAACCCACAAAAAACCCCAATTTTTCGGCACCCCTAATGCTCAAATCCGACCCCAAAACAAAGGAATCTTCAAGTTACAAGTGTAAATCTGGATTCCTTGTGAGATTTCACCCAAAATGGACTCAAAAATCACTAAAAACGGTCAAGATTTGAGAGAGATATGGAGTTTTGAAGGTGATTGTGGAGTTAGGGTTCTTGAGTGGGGAAGAAGAAGTTAGATAGAGAAGAAGAAAGATGGATGGGTGGATAAGATGAATGAACAAGATGTGTGGTTGGGGTAAATTTAGGAGTTTTATTAAAATTATTATTATTATAATATTATCGGTTTTATTATTATTATTTTTTTTTATATGCACGCCGACAGGAAGAGACCCAAGATTTTTACTGCGAACCGTAACCTACGGCTCCCTGCCGTAGGCTACGGCTAGACCTGGGCAAAAAATGTTACCGTAAAACAGGAGCTTGTCGCTGTAAAGGAGTCTTCGGATGATAGTCGCCGTAAGCTACGCCCCCCCCCCCGTAGCTTACGGCGGTAACTGGGGAACTAAGGGGGGCCAAAAAAAATCTAACTTGCAAATTTTTTTTTTTTTAGCTTTTCAAAATTGTTTAATTTTTATAATTTATTGGAAACATGAAAATTATTACCCTACCCCCCGTTAAAAACCCGTGTTGTCCTCAACACTATGTTCGGGAAATCCGTAAGAATTTCCCCACACTTGTTTCGAACACCGGTTTAAATGGAACTTATTCAAACCAAAATAAACTAAACTAAATATTTACAAACACCAAACCTGGGTCTCTTTCACATTTCTTCGTCATCCACTGGGCGTAAAATGTAGCCCACTTTGTCGAGCTCGAGATTGTTGATATCGTTACCTTCCAAATACGGTTTGAGCCGATGCCCATTCACCGTTTGTTGTTTATTTGTTTGTTCATCTTGTATATCAACATCTCCAAACCTCCCCACTCTTCGGACAACGTAAGGACCCATCCACTTGCTTTTGAGTTTCCCCGCGAACATCTTCAATCTTGAATTGTACAACCACACTTTTTGACCCACTTCAAAGTTCTTTTTCCTTATCTTCGCATCATGAACTTTCTTCAGTTTGTCTTTATATGCGGATGCACACTCATAAGCTTGATCCCTTATTTCCTCAATTTCATTCAATTGTAGCTTTCTCGCCCGACCCGCTTCGTCATAGTTTGCATTCACCGTTTTAATCGCCCAATATGCCCGGTGTGCTAACTCCATAGGCAAATGACATCCTTTTCCGTACACCATTCGATAAGGAGTGGTATCAAATGGAGTTTTGTAGGCCGTTCGATAAGCCCACAACGCGTCATCAAGCTTGCTTGACCAATCTTTCCGATCCGTTCTCACCGTCTTCATTAAAATCTCTTTAATTTGCCGGTTGGAAACTTCAACTTGACCACTCGTTTGTGGATGGTATGGCGTAGCAACACGATGATTCACATTGTATCTTTTTAACAACTTCCCGAAATTGAAATTTTTGAAATGTGAACCGCCATCACTTATTATTACCCTAGGCACACCGAATCGAGCAAAAATATTGGATTGCACAAACTTACATACAACAGAGTGATCGTTGGTCCTCGTAGCAATAGCTTCAATCCATTTCGAAACGTAATCAACCGCAACCAATATATACAAAAACCCATTTGAGTTTGGAAAAGGACCCATGAAATCTATTCCCCAAACATCAAATACCTCTACCACCAAAATTGGTTGTAACGGCATTTCATCCCGCTTCGAAATGCTTCCCACTCTTTGACAATTTATGCAATTTCGGGCATACTCGCAAGAATCCTTGAAAATCGTGGGCCAATAAAACCCACTAGATAAAACCCGATAACCCGTCTTGTTCCCACTAAAATGCCCCCCACATGCCGATGAATGAGCATGGGTCAAAATCTTTAAAACTTCAGTTTCGGGAACACACCTTCTTATCACTTGGTCGGGTCCGATTTTGAACAAATCCGGTTCATCCCAAATATATTGCTTAACTTGACTCAAGAATTGTTGTCGTCTCTTCTTCGTCCAATGATTCGGAATTGCACCCTTAGCCAAATAATTCACATAATGGGTGTACCAAGGTGCAACGAAAGTAGAAACGGCTAACAATTGTTCATCGGGAAACCGTTCATTAATCTCGCTCGGGTCATCAACACCTTCCAACGGGATCCGGGACAAATGATCCGCTACAACATTTTCACACCCTTTCTTGTCCCGAATCTCGAGATCGAATTCTTGTAACAAAAGCACCCAACGAATCAACCGGGGCTTTGCATCCTTCTTTTCCATTAGATATCGGACAGCACTATGATCTGAATACACGATCACCTTGCTCCCCCAAATGTAACCTCTAAACTTGTCCAAGGCATACACCACCGCTAATAATTCTTTCTCAGTTGTGGTGTAATTCAATTGCGCCTCGGACAAAGTTTTACTTGCATAATAGATTACCACCGGCTTCTTGTCAACTCTTTGACCCAAAACCGCTCCAATGGTCGTGTCGCTAGCATCACACATAATCTCGAACGGCTTCGACCAATCCGGTGGTTGCAAAATAGGAGCCTTCACCAACTGTTCCTTCAACACATGAAACGCTTGCAAACATTCGTCAGTAAAATCAAATGGAACATCTTTCAATAATAAGTTACATAAAGGTTTTGTAATTACACTAAAACCCTTAATAAACCTTCTATAAAATCCCGCATGTCCCAAAAACGATCTCACCCCTTTTACATTCTTTGGTGGGGGTAGAGAAGAAATTACCCGAATTTTTGCTTTGTCTACCTCCATACCCCGGTCCGATATTACATGTCCCAACACAATACCCTCTTGAACCATAAAATGGCTCTTTTCCTAACTTAGCACCAAGTTTGTCTCAACACACCTTTTTAAAACTTTTTCTAATTCATCAAGACAAGAATCAAAACTTGGGCCAAAAATGGAAAAATCATCCATAAACACTTCAAGAGATTCCCCGACCATGTCTGAAAATATACTCATCATACATCTTTGAAATGTGGCCGGGGCGTTACATAGTCCAAATGGCATTCGCCGAAAGGCAAATGTACCATATGGACATGTAAACGTGGTTTTGTGTTGGTCATTCGGGTGAATAGCAATTTGGTTATATCCCGAGTACCCATAAAAAAAACAATAGTATTTTTGACCGGAAAGTTTTTCAATGATTTGGTCAATGAAGGGTAACGGGAAATGGTCTTTGGAGGTAGCGGCGTTTAATTTTCTATAATCGATACAAACTCGCCACCCGGTTACCGGGCGAGTGGCGATTTGCTCACCTTGCTCATCTTTTATTACCTGGATGCCAGATTTCTTAGGTACTACCTGAGTCGGACTTACCCACGCACTGTCCGAAATGGGGTAAATGATCCCCGCATCCAACCACTTGATAACTTCCTTCTTGACCACCTCTCTCAGATTCGGGTTCAACCTTCTTTGTGTTTCACGGGTCGGCTTTGCATCCTCACTTGTAATAATTTTATGCATTACAATGGAAGGACTAATACCCTTTAAGTCGGCTATCGTCCACCCAATTGCCGCCTTGCGAGCCTTCAACACCCGTATCAAATTCTCTTCTTGAGCTACCGACAAATTAGAAGCAATGATCACCGGTAAGGTGTCATTCTCTCCCAAAAATACATACTTCAAATGCCTCGGTAACTCTTTCAATTCCACGCTTGGTGGACATTCCAAGGAAGGCTTTGTACCCGAATCAATTCCCACCGGTAAAGTGTCCGTTTGGTGGGTCCATGGCGGTCTTCCTTCTTTCACCGCAAGAGCCTCTTGCTCCTTCTCTTCCTTTTCCAAATCACATGCGTGCACCTGCAAAGACACATCACAAACACAAGAACCAAAAATCTCTTCTTCGAACTCCTTTGGGTCGTATCCATCTATGAAATCTGCTACAAAACACTCATCACCATAAATGTTAGTACCGTTAGTAAAAACATTTAATCTCATCTTTCTATTACCGAATGTCATGTCGACCGTACCATATCGACAATCAATAACAGCATGTGCGGTGTTTAAAAACGGCCGACCCAAAATAACATTTTGTTGTTGAATTGGGTCCGCGGATGAGTAATCTAGCACAAGAAAATCCACGGGATAATAAAACTCATCAACTTTAACTATCACATCCCGTACAATACCCCGAGGGAGTTTGTGAGACAAATCGGCTAATACCACCGTTGTCTCAACCCGTTTCAATGGACCAAAATCGTATTGGTCGTATAACCCCCCCCCGGTAGGATACTTACTCCGGCTCCAAGATCCAATAACGCCCTTGCGGTTTGAAAATTTCCTACTTGAATATTTATAAGAGGCGTTCCCGGATCTTGTAACTTAGGAGGAAGATCTCCTTTCAAGACCGCGCTTACCCGCTCCGTCAAGTCAACCAATTTAGGCACTTTTTGTTGCCTCTTTTGAGTACATAACTCTTTTAAAAACTTGGCGTAAGCGGGTACCTGTTTGATTGCTTCAAGTAAAGGAAGATTAATTTTTACTTGTTTGAAAACCTCCCACATTTCCTCCTTTTAAGGACCCCGTTTTGAAATAAAAAATTTTCTACCCGGATCTAATAAAGCCGAGGGAAATGGTACTTGGCTAGATCCCTCGTCCTCATTTTTCTTTTCATTTTCTTTATTAATTTCGGGTTTTTCAAAATTGGGTTTTTTAGAAGAGATAATAGGTGGTTCATTTTCTTCCTCACTATATTGACCCGTTATATCTTCAACCACCCCATCAACCAAATCCGGTGAAGGATTGGTTTTGTACTCTTTCCCACTTCTCAAAACACTTACATGGTGAATATTAACATTATTACCTCTAGACGTATTATGAGACGGGTTTACCTTAGTGTCACTTGGTAATTGGCCTTTGCTTTTCTTCAAGTACGACACTTCAGTTGCTAGTTGACCCATTTGGGTGGTCAAAGTTTGAATTGCCTTATCTCAGGCCTCATCCTTTTGTATCCGCACATCATCCATTAGATTCCTCTTTTGCATCTCCGCTTGCATGCTCTTCAACATATCCATCATCTCATTTCCACCCGAAGACCCCCTTGTTCTTGACCCGCTTGATATTGCCTTTGGTATCCTTGGTTGTTCCCACCTCTATATCCACTTTGGTTATTGTAAGGTTGGCGCGAACCATAGTTACCTTGGTTACCTTGGAAATTCGGGTTTTCTTGATTTGAAGGGTTCCCATAACGAAAATTTGGGTGGTTCCTCAACCCGGGGTGGTAAGTGTTAGAATTCATATTGTTGTAATTTCTACCACCCCCTCCTTGACCTTGTACTGCATGAACTTCTTCATATTGCCCTTCCACCATTCCTTGGCAATTTTCAGCCGCATGACCTTTTTCATTACACAATGCACAAACATCATAAATTTGGTTAGTGGTTTGAACATTACCATCATCTATTGCGTGCACTTGAGGTCGGGCAATGGCCGGTCGTGCTCTCCTCGATGCTTGAGCTTTTCTTTTTGATGTAGTTGCCATGTTCTCCAAAAACTCCCAATCATCATTCTCGTAATTTGTACCAAAAGTCCCACCGGTAATAGACATTAAATCGCGAGCATCTTCGGCACTCAACCCCTCGTGAAAAGCATTCATTAATTCCCACAATTCAATTCCGTCGTGAGGGCAATTTTTGATCATCAATTTGAAATGTTCAAATGCCTCATGGAACATTTCACCATGTTGTTGTTGAAAACTCCTCAACCCCTTCCTAGCATCGTTGGTCTTTTGAGCGGTATAAAATTCGTCTAGGAAAATTTGTTGCATCTCCGCCCAAGTATAAATAGATGCTGAAGGCAAAGTGTAGAACCACTTCTTTGCCTTGTCCTCCAGAGAAAATTGAAACAATACCAACTTAACATCATCAGCCAAAAAACCTTGACTCCCAAGAGTATTTCAAATTGAGTCATAGGCCTCCAAATGAAAGTAAGGTTCCTCCGTTGCTAGACCCTTATATTTCGGCAAACTTTGCAAAGAATTGGTTCTCACTTCAAAAGTTCTTCCTTGGTTATTGTGAGGAATAACCACCGGTGAAGGGTTGTGAGTAATTACCGGCCTAAAATGCGCTTCAATTCCCCGTGCATGTTCCCTAAGGTGCCTTCTTGGTACACCCAATCGACCCCTTGGACGAATAGGACCCATTGGTCTTGGTATATGCCCTTGCGGTGCGAATGGTTGTTGAAATTGTTGTTGTGGCATCGGTGGGTGTTGAATTGGCCTTTGAAATCGTGGTTGTACATTTTGTGGCCGAACTTGTTGCAATGGTATAGGGCGTTGCATTGGTGGCCCTTGTGGCCTTGGCCTAATGTGTTGTGGTATAAGTTGTTGTTGTTGTGGCATTCCACCAACACTTGCCAACTCTTGAGGTTGACCTTGCACATAAGCAAACTCCCCTTGATCACCATCACCCCCATAAGCATAACCGTCCTCATCATACCCCTCAAAATCTTCATATCCTCCTCATATCCATCTCCCCCTATACCCGAAGATTGCCCAAACGGAAAAATCGAATATTGAAAACCCGACTGGTTTGATGGTCTAAAGGTAGAAGTAGCATGAACGGCAGTTGACCCTTGTGGTAATGTATAGGTTGAAGAT
This sequence comes from Helianthus tuberosus, assembly GCA_030545235.1. Lineage (NCBI taxonomy): Eukaryota > Viridiplantae > Streptophyta > Magnoliopsida > Asterales > Asteraceae > Helianthus > Helianthus tuberosus. The sequence continues at coordinate 195,061,336 of CM060441.1, forward strand.
GATTGACCTGAAACTGGGAAGAAATGAGTGAATGGTGGAATTGTGGTTGAAGGGTTAAAGGAAAGTGAAGGTTCTTCTTGAGTGGTAATGGGTTGGGTGATGTTGGTTGGTGTAACATTGTGAGGTTGAGTAGGATTGGTAGTGGTGTTTGGAATAGTAATGTTTGGTGAAGGTTGAGTGGATGATGGTATGAATGGTGGTATAATTTCACCCGTAGTGGGTGGTGGTTGTGGTGGATCCATGTATCGAATTGGTGTGATTAGTGTAGTTGGTGTTGTCGGTGAACCACTGATTCTGTTCTTTCTTAGCAAAATTCTGTTTCCTCTTAATGTTCGCTCAATTTCCGGATCAAATGCCAACGGTGATAGCTTGTGAGAGCTTCTAGTACGCATGC